>BTHU01000012.1:70465957-70480957 GCA_036184795.1 Tokudaia tokunoshimensis | reverse complement strand
ATAGTATCCTACTTGCTCCCTAGCACAGGATTCAAGCTGGCCAATCCTGAATCTTCACATACTTTCTGACAGTGGTAGACCCTGGGGTTAGGAGCATGATAAAAGTAGAACTAACCTTTCTGAGCCATGTGATTAAATTCCACTTACTGGAAAGGAGTGGGCATGTCTTTATTCATTTATTCCTGGATATATATGTTACCTATCTCACAATTATACTTGTGGTTTCATTAAAGCAGTAAGTCTCTACCTTTCATTGTTGTTGCTGCTTAAACTATTAGTCCAAATCATATAAAACTGCTGATTTTGTAGGTTGAATGCCAACATTTCATATATTCTAACCTATGCATGAGCATATGCTACCCATAATTAAAAGAGGCCCTGACTGATAGCATATTGTCATCATCTTCAGCTTGGATAACAAAAATAAGGCAAGAAGACAATCTAGGATTGTCCCAGTGTGAATAGGAAGAACTTAAACCTGGTAACTTCAGTACCCCCTGTTCTTAATAACCCCAGGACTAGTCCCACACAGAGTTAGGTAAGCTGACTTTTTTTTTTTTAAATAAGACTCTAGTGATGAAGACAGCAGTGAGCTGATTTATACCCTGGTGTAAGATGCTTGCCTCCTCCTGGACTGACACTGGATTTATAGATTGGAACTTGGAGAGGTTCTGTTATAGAAGATTCTTGGGCTTGCTTCTTGATTGACCATTTTGGGGACTGTTGATGGAAGCCATGTGTATACCATGTTATCTTGACCCCCTTCTTCTGCTCATCACAGCTAATGCTTCAGGTCACTTTGTTGAGCCAAGCTGATGTCTTTAAGAAGAATAAAGAAAGAGAAAAAGAAGAAGAAAGAAATGAAATTGAGAAAAGAGAAATGAAAGATCTAGGAGGTGCTAATAATTGAGCAGCAGAGCTGAAGATGTAGCTCAGTGCTAGAGCCCTAGCCCATGATGTGTAAGACCCTGGATTCTGTCTTAGGCACTGTGTGTAGTGGGAGTTGGGTATATCAACCCACGAACTCTTGTTTCTATGTCTCTAGAATTGCTGTGGTCCTTGTGCTTTTGAAATGTGCCTGTTCAGCTCTGCCTTTGTGAGAATACCAATATCTGTTGAAGCAACTTCCTCTCATTATAGCTAGCTAGAGTTGGTTTCAAAAGAGCATTAGCTAATTAAAATTATGGGAAAGACTAGATGTCTGTGACTTAGGATTTTGTTTATAATCTCAACTATTTGCTAGCCTATAGAAAGCATTGCCTACAGTTCCCTGTCCCAATAAAATCTGGAAAGGTTGCTGGCTCTAATAGGGGAAGTCCCAGTGCTGGTTCAACTGGCAGCTAGCATGCAGAAGAATGCAAATTGATCCATTCTTATCTCCTTGTACAAAACTCAAGTCCAAGTAGATCAAGGACCTCCACATAAAACCAGATACAGTTAAACTAATAGAAAAGAAAATGGGGAAGAGCCTCGAGCACATGGGAACACAGGAAAATTTCCTTAACAGAACACCAATAGCTTATGCTCTAAGACCAAGAATTGACAAATGGGACCACATAAAATTACAAAGCTCCTTCCTATGAGGCAAAGGACACTGTCAATAGGACAAACGGCAACCAACAAATTAGGAAAAGATCTTTACCAACCCTACATCTGATAAAGGGCTAATATCCAATATATACAAAGAACTCAAGAAGTTAGATTCCAGAGAACCAAATAACCCTATTAAAAATGGGGTACAGAGCTAAACAAAGAATTCTCAACTGAGGAATACCAAATGGCTGAGAAGCACCTAAAGAAATGTTCAACATCCTTAGTCATCAGGGAAATGCAAATCAAAACAATGCTGAGATTCTACCTCACACCAGTCAGAATGGCTAAGATCAAAAACTCAGGTGATAGCAAATACTGTTGAGGATGTGGAGCAAGAAGAACACTCCTCCACTGCTGGTGTGGTTGCAAGCTGGTAAAACCACTTTGGAAATCAGTTTGGTGGTTCCTCAGAAAATTGGACACAGTACTATCTGAGGATCCAGATATCCCACTAGTGGGCATATACCCAAAAGATGTTCCAACATGTAATAAGGACACATGTTCTACTATGTTCATAGTAGCCTTATTTATAATAGCCAGAAGCTGGAAAGAACCCAGATATTCCTCAACCGAGGAATGGATACAGAAAATGTGGTGCATTTACACAATGGAATATTACTCAGCTATTGAAAACAATGAATTCATGACATTCTTAGGCAAATGGATAGAACTAGAAAATATCATCCTGAGTGAGGTAACCCAATCACAAAAGAACACACATGGCATGCACTCACTGATAAGTGGATATTAGCCCAGAAGCTTGGAATACCCAAGATACAATTCACAGACCAAATGAAGCTCAAGAAGAAGGAAGACCAAAGTATGGATACTTTGGTCCTTCTTAGAAGGGGGAACAAAATACCCATGGGAGGAGATACAGAGACAAAGTGTAGAGCAGAAAGTGAAGGAAAGACCATCCAGAGACTGCCCCACCTGGGGATGCAGGATCCATTCCGTATACAGTCACCCAACCCAGACACTCTTGTGGATGCCAACAAGCACTTGTTGACAGGAGCCTGATATAGCTGTTTCCTGAGAGACTCTGCCAGTGTATGACAAATACAGAGGTAGGTGCTCTCAGCCAACCATTGGACTAAGCACTAGGTCCCCAATGGTGGAGCTAGAGAAAGGACCCAAGGAGCTGAAGGAGTGTGCAGCCCCATAGGAGGAACAACAATATGAACTAACCAGTACCTCCAGAGCTCCCAGGGACTAAGCCACCAACCAAAGAGTACACATAGAGGGACCCATGGCTCCAGCCGCATATATAGCAGAGGATGGCCTTGTTTGACCTCAAAGGGAGGAGAGGCCCTTGGTCCTGAGAAGACTAGATGCCCCAGTAGAGAGGAATGCCAGGACAGGGAAGCCAGAGTGGGTGGGTTGGTGAGCAGGGGGAGGGGGGATGGGATAGAGGGTTTTCAGAGAGGAAACCAGGAAAGGGGATAACATTTGAAATGTAAAGAAAGAAAATATTTAATTAAAAAAATGGAAATAAAGAAGTATACAATGAAATCCCTGTCACTAAAGACTTGGTGATGGAGGTCCTGAGATAAGCTGCTCAGTGGCAAGTTGCCCCTTGGGGTGCTAACAGAAAGGGGTGGGCACCAGGGCAGTGGTCCCACTGTTCTTGATCAGAGAGAGAAAGGGACAAACTGTACAGGAGGTGCTGAGCAGAGCCTTTCAGGCTTGATGCTTTAGTCATTATTTCAGAAGCTGCATAATTGCTGCCTGCACTTTACCCTGGACCTCTGTGATCTTGGCTATGAATGGGTTAATCTGGTTTTAAAGGCTATCCAAATGCTCCTAAGCTAATCCTTACATCCCTTTGTTCTCATCTGGGAGGTATAGCCAAGAAAATCACCTACAAGTGCTGTCTGAATAGAAAAAAATTAAAGCTGGCGTTCAGATGTCTATGCTTATAATCCTACATATTTCAAACCTCTTCTTAGACAGATTCTTCAAAATCTAATGATTAAGGTACACAGTTCCTTTTAAAATTGTATGCCTGGACATCTATCAAGCATCATCTATAAGATCCCAGCATAATATCATATAGCCAGTATTTTTATTGTTCTGAATTTCAGGGCTAATCTAAGTTTAAACTCTTTATTTTAGAAAACCACTAACAACAGCTAATTAGCACATCTCATTCTGGGTGTATTTGCCAACCAATTTCAGAGACTCATTTGCCTGTTAAGAGATTTTATTGAACACCAGGACCACAGCCTCTTCTTTTTTTCTAGTAAACAGCTCATGCTTATTATCTTATTACAGGAATGCCACTGGTTAAATCAGACTCTGAATATAAATAGCCATATTACTGCCATCAGGCATCAATGTTTATTTAGTGGCTGTGAGTCATGCGTACCTCTTTGATCGGGTTTGGAATGAGCCATTGCAGTTTTTGTTCAAAAAGGTTATTTGCAAAGGCTACAGAAGTATCAGTTAGATTAAACATGAAATTAATCAGCGTGGAATTTTATCAGCCATTTCTGCCACTGAACACCAGGTGTCAAGAGCATGTGCAAATGAGGGCCACGCATAATGAAGTCGGGGACAGCTTAGTAGGGAGGTCAGAGAAGATTCCAAGAGGTCTGTGGTGGTTTGGCTGAGAAATGTCGCAGATAGGCTCCTATGTTTGAACACCTGGATGCCAGTGGCCAGTGGGTAGTGCTGTTTGGGGAGGTTATGAAACCTTCAGGAGAAAGAGCTTTGCTGGAGGAAGTCCATCACTGAGGGTGTGGCCTTTGCGGATTTGTAGCCCCGCCCACTTCCTGTCTGTCTCCTTCCTGTGAGTGAACGAAATGCAATGGCTAGCTCCTTGCTCCCGTTTCTGTGCCATCCCTTCCCCTTGGTGATGGGCTCTTTCCCTCTGGGACTTAAAGCCAAAATAAACCCATTTTTTCCTTTTTGTCGGGATATTCTAGCATAAAAAAACCCAGAAAAGCAACTAACTTAATGTCTGCCATGGTGGTGGAAGAAAGACTGAGGAATAGAGAGAAGACGTGAGAGAGGGATAGAAGGATAAAGAGCAAAGACAGTCGAACTGAGGCCTGCGGAGTCTTCTGAACCGCTCAACCATTTCACCTACTGTGTGTGTTCCACAGCACATGTATTAATTATGCTTCTCAGCATGACGAAAATGGCAGACAAAAGCAACTTAAGGAAGGCATGGTTTATACTGCCTCATGGCTTGAGAAACCACCATCCTCTGTGCTCGTTTGTATCTGAGATCAGGAAGCAGAGGAAAGTGAATACTACTGCTCTGCTAGTTTCGTCCCTCATCGTTCAATCCACGACCCCGATCCATGACATATCACTCACATGGAGGGTGGGTTTGTCCCTCCTGACTTAAATCTCTCTGGAGAGATCTTCAAAGATGCATACAGAGGTATGTCTTGTAGGTAATTCTAAGCCTAACTGACAATGGCAATGGGAATTAGGTGACCTAAGAAGCCAAGCACACAGAACTTTAAAGTTTAGTGCTTCCTTGCATCACAGAAGCAGATGCACGTGACACAGTGAACCTGTAGACAAGCGCGGAAACTATACTTTCCATTTCAACTTTGTGCTTGTGCGTGTGCATGTGGAAACCAGAGGTCAAACCTGCCTGTCTTCTTCAGTTGTTCTTCACCTTCTTTTTTGAGACAGGGTTTCTTATTGAACCGGAACTCACTGATTCAGCCAGACTGGATGGCCGGTCAGCTAGCTCTTGGGATCCTCCGTTCCTCTGTCCCTGCCCCTAGCACTTGGGTATAGAGGTGTCACCAAGCCTAGCATTTTACATGGGTGCTTGGGATCTGAATTGAGGTCTTCCTCTTGTTCAAGCTATATTCTTGGTTATTTATTTATCCTAGAAGGAGAGACAGATGCATGTGGACTTTGGCTGGTGAAAATGTGGTAGTAGATAAAAGGTGGTGGATGAGATGTGACCCTCTAACTGGAGGGCACATTTAAACCAGGGCCATTCATTCATCCAACATTAGCCAGCATTTCAGTTCAACAGGCACAGTGCTGAGACCAGCCTGTAAACAATACAGCACCCTATGTTTAGTGCTATAGTGATTCCCATCATAAATTCCTGCTGACCTCATTCTTAACCAAGCCTCCTTACTGCATAGCAAGTCTGACATATCTTATAGGTTACTGTCTCCTGTCCTCAAAGCTTGTTTCTAATATTCTGCACTGTCTTCAAGCTTCTGTCTCCAACTCCTTTTACTCTGCATGGGAACTAACCTTCTCTGCCCTGAAAATAAGTAACTTTCACACTCATCTTCTCCTGCTGCTAACTGAGAGAGGAAATATCTTTTCTCTTATGTCTGATACCCTCCTACCTGCGATTAGGACTCATTTTCTCCCAGAGTTCTTCCACCTAGAACTTTAAGTTTGTTCCTGTCAACTAACTAGCTTGGTCTTTCTATAACCAATCAACCAAAACAAAACCCAAACAAAACAACCAAAAACAAACAAACAAACAAAACACAAACCTTAGCAGTCGTCTTCTTCCTTGCTGATGACAAGTTCTTGAATGAACTGTCTACTGAGAACTCTTAGTTCCTTTGGTTCCTTGGAAGACTGACATACAGAGATACATGCATGCAGGTGGATTATTTGGGAGTGCTATTAGGAGCAACTCCAGGGGGGATACAGGAGACAGGACTGGCAGAGGAGGAAATAACAGTGTAGATGTAATAGTGGCATCACCCAATTCCTAGGGGCAGATGGCTTTTAGGGATGTCCTGCATTGAGGCAAAGAGAACAGATATTTCTAGCTCTACACTGTCCTTGGATCCACACAAAGCAGGTATATAAGCGTGGGAAAGGCAGGACCATTGGTACAGAGTTATACCTATAAAGGGATCAACCATGAGACAAACAGACAACTGTTCAGCCACATGGGGGAATGAGAGCTGAGACCTTACCAGGGCTGAGGGTGGCACACTTAGCCTACACTCTTCTGACACGTCAATCTTTTGTATCCTGGTTTTGTCTCTCTTCAACTCAATTTGCGTTCAATGTGGAGTTGGGATATTGTACAAGAGTGAATGAAAAAGCATGCTGTGGTGGCAAATTCCTGTGCTTGAGAGAGCCGAGGCAGGAGGATTGTGGGTTTGAAACCAGCCTGGATTACATACCAAGACCATGTCTCAACAACAGCAAAGTGTCAGTGAAAGAAATTCAAATGTTCTGGTCTTTTCCTTCCAGCCCTCTACTCCGTCTGTGTGCTCCCTCTAGTCCATCCACATGCTTTTCTCTCTCTAAGGGGAGACTAGCTAGCAAGGTCTCACTCCCGTCTCTCTTTTGTGTTTTCTTCAGGGTGTTTTTCGTTAAACCTTTCTGGGGGATGCTTCTGCCCTTTAGTCACCTGGACTTGTCCTTACCAATTGACTCTATAGCTCTGACCCTTGGGTTAGCTTCCTAGAGGGCCTTGGAGAAGGTACTGCCTTTTCTCAAATTCTCTACTTCTGAACAACTTTCAAGACATATCAATTCCAGGGTCTAGAGCAGTGGTTGTCAAACTATAGGTCGTGACCCCTCTGGGGTCCAATGACCTTCTCACGGGAGCCACACATCAGGTGTCCTGCATATCAGATATTTACACTAAGCTTCGTGACAGGAGCAAAATTAGTTATGAAGCAACAACAGAAATAGTTTTATGGTTGGGACTCACCACAACATGAGAGACCTTATTAAAGTGTCACAGCATTAAGAAGGTTGAGAACCACTGCTCTAGAGAGTTCTAGACACATGAAAAGGGCATTGGATTCCCTGGAGGCTGAGTTACAGGTGGTTGTGAGCCATTTGACGTGGGGGCTAGGAACCAAACACAGGTCCTCTGGAAGACCAGCATGCAGCCTAGGCACTGAGCATAGCATCCTATCTCCATAAATCTACCAGTGACTGTATTACTACCACCATAAATGTCCTCAGCTGTTGCATCGCTGAATCCCATCCCTGCTACTGCCTCTGAGCACAGCATCCCCCACTGGCCTCCCTACATCCCTGCTCGCCCTCCTACCAACTATTTGCCAGCTGGTAGCATGACACACAATGAAAACTTAATGAATATTACTGGCCGGAGTAAAGAATAAGTTTATCACATGTTTATAACTGGTTACAAAACATAGAAATAAAGAAACAGAAAAGAAGGAACAGAAGGTGTTGAGTAATTACTACACCCAAGACAATTTTTTTTATTTTGCATTTCAAAGATCTAAGCAGGTTCTTAGGAGTTTTAAATGAGTCCCACAGGTAGAGCACGGAGCACAGTGACCTCGGAGCCTTGTACAGTTATCCAATCAGCTTCTCATGGATTCTTTTCCTATTTCTTCTCTCAACCTCCTGAGAGGTAAAATCATTTTAAAGCAATACACAGATAAGTAAAATAAAGTATAAACAATATAAATAATAAAAATATAAATAAAATAAAAGTAAAAATAAATTCTACTTTTTTTTTTTTTGGTTTTTTGAGACAGGGTTTCTCTGTGTAGCCCTGGCTGTCCTGGAACTCACTCTGTACACCAGGCTGGCCTTGAACTCAGAAATCTGCCTGCCTCTGCCTCCCAAGTGCTGGGATTAAAGGTGTGTGCCACCACTGCCCAGTAATTCTACTTTCTTTAAGCTTTTAATTTTAAGTTATGGGCTTATTTAATGAATAAATATGACAACTTGATAAGAAAAAGGAAAAACTGCGTTAATCACATTTTAATTCACATATCTATTATTTTAGAGTTCAACACATTTCTTCATCTTTATAAATTGTTTTGTCTTTTCTATGAATTTTCTATTTATAGTTTTAGCAATTCCTGGTTTGCTTTTTTTTTCTTCTGGTGTCAATCCTCTTCCCCCCCTTTTTTTTAACTTAGAAAATTTTGATATATTTTTATTATCTTCTTTTCTCTTCCCAAACCCCTCCCATATCTTCCCAGCCTCCCTCCTTATCCAATTTCCTGTTCTTGCCCTCTTTCAAAACAAAATCAAGCAGGTGGAACATGCATCCCTCCCCTCCCCCTCCCAGCCTAGATGACTCTGCCATGCAGAGGCCAGAACCTCTAAGATGAGCAAGTTCGTAGTGGGGAGATGGAAGAGGAAGAGAAGGGGAACAGTGAGCTAATCACATCCCACCTCAGAAGCTGCGGTGTGTTACACAGTATCCCCCTTTGCCCAAACAGCTGTTCCTGCAAATGGTCATTGGTCTGGTTCAAGGTCACTGACTTCTGCTACACTATCAATACAGGTTCCTCACTGGGACTCCTCGCAGCTCTCCTGTTATTGCCCTTCCTCATGGAGATCCTGCAGCTTGGGTCCTGCAGGAGCAGCCAGCCCTTCACTAGCTCAAGCAGTTCACAGATGGGACAGATGTTGGGAGAGGCCGGCTCAAAGTCCTGGATCTGTGCCTGGGTGATAGCTGAGCACTCTCCCGCACGCATACCACCAGGGACAGTTCCACTGTGCTGTCCAGGTGAGGTGTAGGGCCTGCTTTCCAGAGTATAGAAGCTGATGCGTGGCAGGGCCAGCTCTCCTGCTCTCCTGTAAGGCATTTTCTTAATTAGTGATTGATGGGGGAGAGCCCAGTCCATTGTGGGTAGTGTCATCTCTGGGCAGTTGGTCCTGGATCCTATAAGAAAGAAGGCTGAGCAAACCATGAGGAGCAAACCACTAGCAGCAATCAGCACCTTCTTCCAGGTTCCCGCCCTGTTTGAATTCCCATCCTGACTTCCTTCAATGATGAAGGAAGTTTAAGCCAAATAAGCCTTTTCCTCCCCAACTTGCGTTTTGGGTATAGTGTTTTGTGGCAGCAATAGGAGTCCTAACTAAGACACGTCCTTAAGTTGCTTTTGGGAGGTAGCAGCAGTGAGAAAAGTAACCAGTGCATTTAGTCACACTGTTTGAGAGATTTAATGACAAGTCTCCTTGCCTGACCAGCTGTTGGTATGAGAAATGGTATAAAAATCACTTTCACCTTCAACCTTGGAGAGGATGCAAAGTGATACACATTCTTGTCCAGCAGACAGTGAAGGGACCCTGCCTGATGGGAAGGAAAGCAAAGCATGCAGCTGTGCATGCAGCTGTGCATGCAACTGTGCATGCAGCTGGCTGTCTGAGTTCTGCAGTGCTATCCCTCTTCTGCTTGTGTTCTCTGGATGGCTCCCAGCACAGTCTTAGGGCAGGACCAAAAGAAGGAAGGCCTTGACATCGCAGGCCGATGGCAGCAACAGGGCGTGTGTGTGCACGTGTGTGTGTGCACGTGTGTGTGTGTGTGCACGTGTGTGTGTACATGTGTGTGTGTGTACATGTGCATGCGTGTGTGTGTGTGTGTGTGTGCACACACACGAATGATAGGTAAGTGATGGCCAAGCTAAACAACCAAAGGGTTTGAGATTTCAGAGAAAGCAGGCATTCAGATTCAATCTCATCATTTCCAAGTGAGAAGCAGAGGCCCCAAGGGGTGAGCAGCTCCCCAAAGTCACAAATGTAGTTTCATTCAAAACTCTTTAAGGCTGAAATCTAATACTTAATATGCAGATAATATATAAAACTAATAAGCTCTTTCGACACTAATCTATATTAGAAATCCACATTTAGATAAATTTTATATTTTAAAGTCATTTTGGCCAATTATAGGCCCAGAGCTTTTCTGAAAATCCCATATCAAAGCAGTCAGCCTGTATCTTCATTCCTTCATTCATTCATTTAAAGAATACATGGGTTTTTTTTCTGAATTTTATTGAGTTGTTCTTTTATTAGACATCAGTCAGACGCATACTCTTCTATCAATACATGGTTTTTGTTTGTGTCTGTTTCATTAAAAAATGGATCTCACTATAAATAATTAGGTTTGTTTTCTTTAGTTACATGCTACATTTCAGAATATTCTCAAATTAGCTTAATTGGACTCCTGTGCTTCTTCAGCCTTCTAGACAACCCATTTCTACCTAGATTAATCCAATCTAATATGTTCCCGTTTCCCAAGGTGATAATAATCACCAGGGTGCTTGTTAGACATATAATATTCACACCCTCCCACACCAGAGGTTCTCCAGGACCAGAAATGCATAATTTTAACACAGATGCAAATTTTAGAAAATGATTTCGTTTTAGTTTGAGGAGTTTAACTCGGCTGGCAGCTTCACCCTAAATCCTCTTACATGTGGATTATCCCCAGGCTCTGAGGGCAATGCCAGTAAAACTTTTGGCCTATGGCAGAAACACTGGAGAAGTTACAGCTCCTTAACTCAGGCAGTCATCCCCAGTCTGCTGGTGCCTTGGAAGGGAGAGAGCTCCTCAGACTGAGTAGATAGGTGCCGTCCTGTCAGCCAGTCACAGTGCTTTAGAGCAACAGCAGTTGTTCAGGGTAAAAAGGAAACTGTGTTAGTCAGTCCACAAGTCTGCCGTTACGGAGGGAGGTGGCCCGTGATTCCTTGGTTGGCGTGATCTGGTGACCAGAGCACTGGATGAGTTGTGTAGCTGATGCAATGACATGTGATGCCCGTGTCACCACACGTCATTATATGTGTCTTGATAATGACGTCTCAGCCGTGCCGCTCTTTATTCGGTTCCCTTTCTTTCCTTTTTTCTTCTTTTTTGAGGGAGGAGTATTAAATTTTTATTGAAAATAGATTTTAATGCATAATATATTCTGATTATGATTTCTCCTCCTCTCACTCCTCCCGGATCCTTCCCACTTCCCCACCCACCCAAATCCACGCCCACACTTTCTTTCTCTCTCATTAGGATGCAAGCAGGCATCAAAAATTCTATTAAAATAAAATAAAAGCAAACAAACCAGATATAACAAAATAAATAACAAAAGAAAAACACTCCCCCCCCCCCGCAAAAAAGCTTGAGAAACACATAGAGATGCAGATACACATTTGCACATACAGATATCCCATAAAAACAAAAACCAGGAAACCATAATATATATGAAAAAGATTTGTAAGGGAATGGATTTATGAGACAAAGAACCTCTAAAATATCTACTTACTGATAAGTGGATATTATCCCAAAAGCTCCAGATACCCAAGATACAAATCACAGACCACATGAAGTTCAAGAAGAAGGAAGTCCAAAGTGTGGGTGCTTTGGTTCTTCTGAGAAGGGGAACAAAATACACACAGGAGCAAATACGGAGACAAAGCATGGAGCAGAGACTGAAGCAAAGACCATCCAGAGAGTGCCCCACCCGGGGATTCATCCCATATACAGTCACCAAACCCCAGCACTATCGTGGATGCCAAGAAATGCTTGCTGAAAGGAGCCTGATATAGCTGTCTCCTGAGGGGCCCTGCCAGAGCCTTACAAATACAGAGGCAGATACTTGTAGCCAACCATTGGACTGAGCACAGGGTCCCTAATGGAGGAGTTAGAGAAAGGACTGAAGAAGCTGAAGGGGCTTGCAACCCCATAGGAAGAACAACCATATCAACCAACCAGACCCCCCAGAGCTCCCAGGGACTAAGCCACCAACCAAGGAGTATATATGGCTCTGGCTGCATATGTAGCAGAAGATGGCCTTGTCAGGCATCAATGGTCGAATTAGTTTTCTTTTGGCCATCTACTGCTGGGCATGGCACCTGCCCTGAAGAGTGGATTGAGACTCCATTGGAGAAAACTTTTTCCACATGTGAGCAGTTAACAGTTGAAGGTAGCTTCTAGGTTAAACCTGTGGACTTTTATCCACTTCCCCTCTCATGCCTGTGACCTTATAAGGGCTCAGATCTGTGCAGGCCACGTGCATGCTGCCACAAAAACTCTGTGTGTCCATGCATGCATTGGTCCTGCTGTGCTAACAGTCTTGTTTCCTTGATGTCCTTCACCCCTTGGCTCTTCCAGTCTCTCTACCTCCTCTTCCTTGGGGATTCCCTGATCCCGGAGGGGAGGGAACTGATGGAGACATCCCATGTAGGACTGAGTATTCCACACTGTCGACCTGTGGGTCTCTATATGTTTTCTCATCTACTGCAGGAGGAAGCTTCTTCAATGAAGGTCGAGCAAGACCTTGAGTTAAGTATAGCAGAATGTCATTAGGTGTCATTTTATTGTTGTGTTCTTTCCTGGATCTATACTAGCTGATTTTTCTCCCAGATCTAGTCTCAGGTTCTTGGCCATGCTCCATCTCATGGAATGGGCCTTAAATCCTATCGGATACTGATTGGTTACTCCCTCAGCTTTGTGCCACTATTACACTAGCATCTCACAGGCTGGTCACCATCACCCTAGTTCCCTTTCACCAAAGCAATAAGGCTGTCAGTTTGGGCCTTGCATGAGTTTACTTTTGTGATTCATATAACTTTATTTGGGACTATTTTTTAGCGCTTAAAATTTAATAAATGAGTGGTTATTTAATGCAAGGCATTATGGGGGTGCAGAAGCAGGATTAAAGGCTGCTAAGAAAAACAACAAGGTATTGAGGCTATAAAAACATTTAGGCAACAGTTCCTGCTTTAGAGGAACTTAGGTCTACTTAGGGGATAAAACAAATAAATCACCATTACAACTTGGCCATCAGAATGGCCAAGGGAAAGCAAGCCTAAAGAAAGCATATTCATTGCAGCAATTAAGTCAGTTTGGTACTGGTGGAGGGAAAGAATTAATAAAATAGAATAATAAACACAGAGATAGATTTAACAGTATAAACATAATTAATATTTGATAGACTTTCCTATCCAATGGATAGGAAAACTACAAATCATTCAATAAATTACTTAGAGACAACTGGCTAAATTTTTGTAAAATAAGCTAAGCAAAATCCTTTTTATTCCTTGTATCAAGCTAATTCCAAGTTTAGGGAACTGGAGAGAGAGCTCAGTCAATAAAGTACTTGCTGTGAGGACCTGAGTCAATCTCTAGCCATAAGCAAAGGCTGACACAGGCATGTGCCTGTAATGTACCATGTAAAAGCTGACTCAGGCATGTGCCTGTCATGTACCATGCAAAGGCTGACTCAGGCATGTGCCTGTCCTGCCAGTGCTAGGAGGTGGAGACTGGGATATCACTGGAGCTTGGTGGGCCACCAGCCTAGCTGAATTAGTAAGTCCCAGGTTCTGTGAGAGACTTGATAAATGAGGCAAAAAGTTACTGAGGAAGACATCAATGCCAATCTCTGGCCTCCATGTTTATTACCTCCTCCACATATAGATAAATGCAAAAAAAAAAAAATTTCAACCATGAATACATGACAGAAAACATAGAGGCTTTGGAATCTCTAGCAGGCAGACTTTTCTGGGCATAAAACAATTTTTAAAAGCTTCTCAGAATGGATGTTTTGGGTTGTTTTGTTTTTGGTGGGGGAAGGAGGCAGGAACAGACTAGAATCTTGATATAGCTCAGGCTACCCCCAAACCCACTATCTTTGTACTCATAGTTCCCCTGCTTCAGCCTTTCAGGGGCTGGGATTACAGGTGATGCAGAGGGGATTGGCCCCAGGAACAAGAGGAAACCAGCCCTCACCACAACCTTTGCTATCTCTGTCGCTGAGACCTGGTCTATGGTCTGTAACAGCATCACCACAGGGAAAAGGAGCCTGCTAAGCTCATTACCAAGGCCACAGGACATGCTACCCTGCAGTCTCTGCTCTTCCCCACCTGTCTTGGTCCCATAGATGAGCATATATATACATACATACCTTGTTCTCAGGTTAAGTCTCATGCAGGCACCAGATAGGGAAAACTATTAAAATATTAACCTGCTATGCAGAAAAATATACTGGGAATCTATCTAGTTGGTCTTCATTCTGAAGATACTATTTGACATCCCTAGTACTCATCCAAAAAATAAGCTGCTTTAAAATATGTTTTTGTTGTTTAACTATTTTACATACACACATATATACATACATACATACACATACATACATACATACATACATACATACATACATACACACATAAGTATTATTGTTATTCAGTGCATAGTCCTTTAGGCCTGCCTTTTTACAGCCCAATGAACAGCCTAATAACATATATGTGTATGTGTGTGTGTGTGTGTGTGTGTGTGTGTGTGTGTGTGTGTAGCTCAGTGGTAGAACTCTTGCCTAGCATACACAAGGCACCAGAATGAAAGACAAAGTAATTAGTTAGGACAAAAAGAAAATAAGATTCTTGATGGTAGGGGAGGACCATATTTCTATAAGAATTCATTTGCAGGTAAGCATGTGTCCATTTATCTGGTTTTCTGCTTCCTAAGAAACAGATATGTAAGCGGGGCGGTGGTGGTGCACGCCTTTAATCCCAGCACTTGGGAGGCAGAGGCAGGAGGATTTCTGAGTTCGAGGCCAGCCTGGTCTACAGAGTGAGTTCCAGGACAGCCAGGGCTACACAGAGAAACCCTGTCTTGAAAAAAAAAAAAAAAGAAAGAAAGAAACAGATATGTAAATGTGCATACATCACACAAACAGAGTTATAA